>JBAMNC010000550.1:0-27500 GCA_037902135.1 Cetoscarus ocellatus
TTATCCTTTCGTCCATCCAAAGTGTTCAGCTTTCGCCATAACAGTCCTAAATTACTTCACTTTCAGCTCCTGAGGTGCTTCCTCCTACCCAGCTCCTCCTCGCTTTATTTCAACATCAATTTCAAGTCATGCCAAAGTCCTTCTCTTGCTCCCCCTTCTCCTTGATCAGATCAGCATCACCTTCCCATGAATGGTAAACACATGCGCAGGTCCTTGGTTTGTAAAACTTATGCCTTCTCATCAGTGTTCTTGGGGGTTCTAAAATAATCGGTCCCTCTCATAGCATCTTGGTTTAAAAACTAAATAGACTTTGCCAGATTGTCTGGCTGGTGGTATTCAAAACATTTTTCGTCCTAGCTGAAATAATTCCTCAATTCTTGGCACATCATAGACCTTTATCCACAATCAATCAATCAATTTCGATTGTGTGCAAAGATTAGCCGTCATTCTACAGTCAATTAACAATATATATATATCTATATATCTATCTATCTATATATCTATCTATTATCTATTATCTATATATATCTATATATATATATATATATATATATATATATATATATATATATATATATATATATATATTATATATATATATGTATAGGATAAATAAGTTATGAATTAGAATACATATTGAAGGAATGAATAAGTCAATTAAAAATACCTGGCTCAATGTTAACCAAAGGAGACCAGAAACATATTAAAAAGAACGCCACTCAGAGGACAAAGTTGATTATCTTTGTTGAAGTAAAAATACTCAAATGAGAAACAAGCTACATGAAACAAAAGGGGCTGGAGTTGTCGACAAAAATGGACAAAACAGGAGAAAATGATCAGGCCAACCCACCATGGGCCGTCGCATCCAACACCTCTCCATACGCTGCCTGACCAAAAACTAAGTAAACCAAGGTATAATCAAAACTGAGAGAACAGGACCACCGACAATCTCCAGCCCAAACTAAAACAACAAAACCCAGCAACCTAGTGCTGCTGAGGAACAAAAGAGGGAAAAGGAGAAACAAAAATACCTGTAAATGCAGAAAAACAAAGGAGTACAAAGAAACCTCCTGCTCCCCAGGTCTGTGTGTGTGCCCAACCATTGCTTCTCTCTCAGCTCCTCCAAATAGCCCTCCCCTCCCTGGGCGCAGATTACTCTCAGGTGCGCAGCAGAGGAGAGGAAGGAGGAGTACCAGGGAGAAACAGAGAGAGAAACAGGGCGTACAATAGTCCCTGAGACAGTTAGCCCCTTTCCATGACTCTCCTCTGGTCTCTCCTCTCCCGGGCAGATGTCCTCCAACAATGCTGCTTGAGGTTTGAATTTTATTTGAGTTTTTGTACTGATGTGTCGGCACATTTATCGACTTGATTTTTTTCTCGCTGCTCAGAACCTAAACCATCTAGCAGAAGCCTTTATGAGATTAAACAAGTATTGACAGTCTTTGCATCCAAACATCTTCATCTACATGTGCTCCATGACGCATCATTTATGAGATTATTTTCAACAATCCTATTTGGTTGGTCTCTGGAGTCTCTGGCAGAGAGCAACACACCCCTGACCCGTGGTTGGCTTTGTTTGGTATTATCAGTGTTACAAACTATGTGTCACATTGTGAATTTAAGAGAAGATACACTGATCTGCTATATTGAAGTGAACCAAGATGAAAACGTCTCCAACGTTCCTCTGCACAGACAGAGGAGTTGTACAACGGCCTGAGCAATGTGTTGACAAAGCCTGGAAGACTGATAGTCCCAAAGAAGATGAAAACACGAGTCAAAGTGGATTGCTGTCTGCCAGGGACTCCACCTAATATTTCTCTCTGAAATCAGGGCGGGCGCCCCGGGTGCTCGGGCCGGCCCTCGCTTTTTCTTTGATTTCCTAAACACATTCTGGATGATGTCTTGACTTAGGGTGCTGATTTCTTGTCCATTTCTTGTCAATCCTGGCCAAGCCACATCCCAAAAGTATAAAAGTCCGCCCTCAAGTCTACACTTCCTCATTCCTACACATCATGAATCAAAATCACAATCATTTAATCACAGGGCCAACTGTCTACCACAATGTCATCGAACGTGTCTGTACTCTACTCAGGTATATCCAATCAAATCCTATCACTCCGTGTCATATCGTATCGTTACTCATCATATCACGTCATATTGATACTGAATCATATTGGTCTTATAAAATCATATCATATCTTCCATATGGTTTCATCGTATCACACAATATCCTATTGCTCTATATAACGCTGAGTCATGTGATATATTGATTGATTGTGGATAAAGGTCTATGATGTGCCAAGAATTGAGGAATTATTTCAGCTAAGACCAAAGTGTTTTGAAAACCAGCGAAGGGAACCACCATACCGGAATACCTGACTTACCACAGTTTTCCAATCTCTCTTTTGATTCATTTTAAACAATTTATCCTTTCGTCCATCCAAAGTGTTCAGCTTTCGCCATAACAGTACTAAATTACTTCACTTTCAGCTACTGAGGTGCTTCCTCCTACCCAGCTCCTCCTCGCTTTATTTCAACATCAATTTCAAGTCATGCCAAAGTCCTTCTCTTGCTCCCCCTTCTCCTTGATCAGATCAGCATCACCTTCCCCATGAATGGTAAACACATGCGCAGGTCCTTGGTTTGTAAAACTTATGCCTTCTCATCAGTGTTCTTGGGGGTTCTAAAATAATCGGTCCCTCATAGCATCTTGGTTTAAAAACTAAATAGACTTTGCCAGATTGTCTGGCTGGTATTCAAAACATTTTCGTCCTAGCTGAAATAATTCCTCAATTCTTGGCACATCATAGACCTTTATCCACAATCAATCAATCAATTTCGATTGTGTGCAAAGATTAGCCCGTCATTCTACCAGTCAATTAACAATATATATATATCTATATCTATCTATATATATCTATATATCTATCTATCTATATCTATATATATATATATATATATATATATATATATATATATATATATATGTATAGGATAAATAAGTTATGAATTAGAATACATATTGAAGGAATGAATAAGTCAATTAAAAATACCTGGCTCAATGTTAACCAAAGGAGACCAGAAACATATTAAAAAGAACGCCACTCAGAGGACAAAGTTGATTATCTTTGTTGAAGTAAAAATACTCAAATGAGAAACAAGCTACATGAAACAAAAGGGGCTGGAGTTGTCGACAAAAATGGACAAAACAGGAGAAAATGATCAGGCCAACCCACCATGGGCCGTCGCATCCAACACCTCTCCATACGCTGCCTGACCAAAAACTAAGTAAACCAAGGTATAATCAAAACTGAGAGAACAGGACCACCGACAATCTCCAGCCCAAACTAAAAACAACAAAACCAGCAACCTAGTGCTGCTGAGGAACAAAAGAGGGAAAAGGAGAGAAACAAAAATACCTGTAAATGCAGAAAACAAAGGAGTACAAA
This sequence comes from Cetoscarus ocellatus, assembly GCA_037902135.1. Lineage (NCBI taxonomy): Eukaryota > Metazoa > Chordata > Actinopteri > Labriformes > Labridae > Cetoscarus > Cetoscarus ocellatus. The sequence continues at coordinate 3,450 of JBAMNC010000550.1, forward strand.
GAAACCTCCTGCTCCCCAGGTCTGTGTGTGTGCCCAACCATTGCTTCTCTCCTCAGCTCCTCCAAATAGCCCTCCCCCTCCCTGGGCGCAGATTACTCTCAGGTGCGCAGCAGAGGAGAGGAAGGAGGAGTACCAGGGAGAAACAGAGAGAGAAACAGGGCCGTACAATAGTCCCTGAGGACAGTTAGCCCCTGTCCATGACTCTCCTCTGGTCTCTCCTCTCCCGGGCAGATGTCCTCCAACAATGCTGCTTGAGGTTTGAATTTTATTTGAGTTTTTGTACTGATGTGTCGGCCACATTTATCTACTTGATTTTTTTCTCGCTGCTCAGAACCTAAACCATCTAGCAGAAGCTCTTTATGAGATTAAACAAGTATTGACAGTCTTTGCATCCAAACATCTTCATCTACATGTGCTCCATGACGCATCATTTATGGATTATTTTCAACAATCCTATTTCGTTGGTCTCTGGAGTCTTGGCAGAGAGCAACACACCCCTGACCCGTGGTTGGCTTTGTTGGTATTATCAGTGTTACAAACTATGTGTCACATTGTGAATTTAAGAGAAGATACACTGATCTGCTATATTGAAGTGAACCAAGATGAAAACGTCTCCAACGTTCCTCTGCACAGACAGAGGAGTTGTACAACGGCTACTGAGCAATGTGTTGACAAAGCCTGGAAGACTGATAGTCCCAAGATGATGAAACACGAGTCAAAGTGGATTGCTGTTCTGCCAGGGACTCCACCTAATATTTCTCTCTGAAATCAGGGCGGGCGCCCCGGGGTGATCGGGCCGGCCCTCTGCGTGGGCCGGGCTGGTCCCCGTCCGGGTGCTCGGGCCGGCCCTCTGCGGGGGCCGGGCTGGTCCCCGGACCGGGCTGTGCCGAGCCGGCCCTCAGCGGGTGGCCGGGGCTGGTCCCCGTCCCGGGTGCTCGGGCGGCCCTCGCTTTTTCTTTGATTTCCTAAACACATTCTGGATGATGTCTTGACCTTAGGGTGCTGATTTCTTGTCCATTTCTTGTCAATCCTGGCCAAGCCACAATCCCAAAAGTATAAAAAGTCCGCCTCAAGTCTACACTTCCTCATTCCTACACATCATGAATCCAAAATCACAATCATTTAATCACAGGGCCAACTGTCTACCACAATGTCATCGACGTGTCTGTACTCTACTCAGGTATATCCAATCAAATCCTATCACTTCCGTGTCATATCGTATCGTTACTCATCATATCACGTTCATATTGATACTGAATCATATTGGTCTTATAAAATCATATCATATCTTCCATATGGTTTCATCGTATCACACAATATCCTATTGCTCTATATAACGCTGAGTCATGTGATATATTGATTGATTGTGGATAAAGGTCTATGATGTGCCAAGAATTGAGGAATTATTTCAGCTAAGACCAAAGTGTTTTGAAAACCAGCGAAGGGAACCACCATACCGGAATACCTGACTTACCACAGTTTTCCAATCTCTCTTTTGATTCATTTTAAACAATTTATCCTTTCGTCCATCCAAAGTGTTCAGCTTTCGCCATAACAGTACTAAATTACTTCACTTTCAGCTACTGAGGTGCTTCCTCCTACCCAGCTCCTCCTCGCTTTATTTCAACATCAATTTCAAGTCATGCCAAAGTCCTTCTCTTGCTCCCCCTTCTCCTTGATCAGATCAGCATCACCTTCCCCATGAATGGTAAACACATGCGCAGGTCCTTGGTTTGTAAACTTATGCCTTCTCATCAGTGTTCTTGGGGGTTCTAAAATAATCGGTCCCCTCATAGCATCTTGGTTTAAAAACTAAATAGACTTTGCCAGATTGTCTGGCTGGTATTCAAAACATTTTCGTCTTAGCTGAAATAATTCCTCAATTCTTGGCACATCATAGACCTTTATCCACAATCAATCAATCAATTTCGATTGTGTGCAAAGATTAGCCCGTCATTCTACCAGTCAATTAACAATATATATATATCTATATATCTATCTATCTATATATCTATCTATATATCTATATATCTATATATATCTATATATATATATATATATATATATATATATATATATATATATATATATATATATATATATATATATATATGTATAGGATAAATAAGTTATGAATTAGAATACATATTGAAGGAATGAATAAGTCAATTAAAAATACCTGGCTCAATGTTAACCAAAGGAGACCAGAAACATATTAAAAAGAACGCCACTCAGAGGACAAAGTTGATTATCTTTGTTGAAGTAAAAATACTCAAATGAGAAACAAGCTACATGAAACAAAAGGGGCTGGAGTTGTCGACAAAAATGGACAAAACAGGAGAAAATGATCAGGCCAACCCACCATGGGCCGTCGCATCCAACACCTCTCCATACGCTGCCTGACCAAAAACTAAGTAAACCAAGGTATAATCAAAACTGAGAGAACAGGACCACCGACAATCTCCAGCCCAAACTAAAACAACAAAACCCAGCAACCTAGTGCTGCTGAGGAACAAAAGAGGGAAAAGGAGAAACAAAAATACCTGTAAATGCAGAAAACAAAGGAGTACAAAGAAACCTCCTGCTCCCCAGGTCTGTGTGTGTGCCCAACCATTGCTTCTCTCTCAGCTCCTCCAAATAGCCCTCCCCTCCCTGGGCGCAGATTACTCTCAGGTGCGCAGCAGAGGAGAGGAAGGAGGAGTACCAGGGAGAAACAGAGAGAGAAACAGGGCCGTACAATAGTCCCTGAGACAGTTAGCCCCTTTCCATGACTCTCCTCTGGTCTCTCCTCTCCCGGGCAGATGTCCTCCAACAATGCTGCTTGAGGTTTGAATTTTATTTGAGTTTTTGTACTGATGTGTCGGCACATTTATCTACTTGATTTTTTTCTCGCTGCTCAGAACCTAAACCATCTAGCAGAAGCCTTTATGAGATTAAACAAGTATTGACAGTCTTTGCATCCAAACATCTTCATCTACATGTGCTCCATGACGCATCATTTATGAGATTATTTTCAACAATCCTATTTGGTTGGTCTCTGGAGTCTCTGGCAGAGAGCAACACACCCCTGACCCGTGGTTGGCTTTGTTTGGTATTATCAGTGTTACAAACTATGTGTCACATTGTGAATTTAAGAGAAGATACACTGATCTGCTATATTGAAGTGAACCAAGATGAAAACGTCTCCAACGTTCCTCTGCACAGACAGAGGAGTTGTACAACGGCTCTGAGCAATGTGTTGACAAAGCCTGGAAGACTGATAGTCCCAAAGAAGATGAAAACACGAGTCAAAGTGGATTGCTGTCTGCCAGGGACTCCACCTAATATTTCTCTCTGAAATCAGGGCGGGCGCCCCGGGTGCTCGGGCCGGCCCTCGCTTTTTCTTTGATTTCCTAAACACATTCTGGATGATGTCTTGACTTAGGGTGCTGATTTCTTGTCCATTTCTTGTCAATCCTGGCCAAGCCACATCCCCAAAAGTATAAAAGTCCGCCCTCAAGTCTACACTTCCTCATTCCTACACATCATGAATCAAAATCACAATCATTTAATCACAGGGCCAACTGTCTACCACAATGTCATCGCACGTGTCTGTACTCTACTCAGGTATATCCAATCAAATCCTATCACTCCGTGTCATATCGTATCGTTACTCATCATATCACGTCATATTGATACTGAATCATATTGGTCTTATAAAATCATATCATATCTTCCATATGGTTTCATCGTATCACACAATATCCTATTGCTCTATATAACGCTGAGTCATGTGATATATTGATTGATTGTGGATAAAGGTCTATGATGTGCCAAGAATTGAGGAATTATTTCAGCTAAGACCAAAGTGTTTTGAAAACCAGCGAAGGGAACCACCATACCGGAATACCTGACTTACCACAGTTTTCCAATCTCTCTTTTGATTCATTTTAAACAATTTATCCTTTCGTCCATCCAAAGTGTTCAGCTTTCGCCATAACAGTACTAAATTACTTCACTTTCAGCTACTGAGGTGCTTCCTCCTACCCAGCTCCTCCTCGCTTTATTTCAACATCAATTTCAAGTCATGCCAAAGTCCTTCTCTTGCTCCCCCTTCTCCTTGATCAGATCAGCATCACCTTCCCCATGAATGGTAAACACATGCGCAGGTCCTTGGTTTGTAAAACTTATGCCTTCTCATCAGTGTTCTTGGGGGTTCTAAAATAATCGGTCCCTCATAGCATCTTGGTTTAAAAACTAAATAGACTTTGCCAGATTGTCTGGCTGGTATTCAAAACATTTTCGTCTTAGCTGAAATAATTCCTCAATTCTTGGCACATCATAGACCTTTATCCACAATCAATCAATCAATTTCGATTGTGTGCAAAGATTAGCCCGTCATTCTACCAGTCAATTAACAATATATATATATCTATATATCTATCTATCTATATATCTATCTATCTATATCTATATATCTATATCTATGTATATATATATATATATATATATATATGTATAGGATAAATAAGTTATGAATTAGAATACATATTGAAGGAATGAATAAGTCAATTAAAAATACCTGGCTCAATGTTAACCAAAGGAGACCAGAAACATATTAAAAAGAACGCCACTCAGAGGACAAAGTTGATTATCTTTGTTGAAGTAAAAATACTCAAATGAGAAACAAGCTACATGAAACAAAAGGGGCTGGAGTTGTCGACAAAAATGGACAAAACAGGAGAAAATGATCAGGCCAACCCACCATGGGCCGTCGCATCCAACACCTCTCCATACGCTGCCTGACCAAAAACTAAGTAAACCAAGGTATAATCAAAACTGAGAGAACAGGACCACCGACAATCTCCAGCCCAAACTAAAACAACAAAACCCAGCAACCTAGTGCTGCTGAGGAACAAAAGAGGGAAAAGGAGAAACAAAAATACCTGTAAATGCAGAAAACAAAGGAGTACAAAGAAACCTCCTGCTCCCCAGGTCTGTGTGTGTGCCCAACCATTGCTTCTCTCTCAGCTCCTCCAAATAGCCCTCCCCTCCCTGGGCGCAGATTACTCTCAGGTGCGCAGCAGAGGAGAGGAAGGAGGAGTACCAGGGAGAAACAGAGAGAGAAACAGGGCCGTACAATAGTCCCTGAGACAGTTAGCCCCTTTCCATGACTCTCCTCTGGTCTCTCCTCTCCCGGGCAGATGTCCTCCAACAATGCTGCTTGAGGTTTGAATTTTATTTGAGTTTTTGTACTGATGTGTCGGCACATTTATCTACTTGATTTTTTTCTCGCTGCTCAGAACCTAAACCATCTAGCAGAAGCCTTTATGAGATTAAACAAGTATTGACAGTCTTTGCATCCAAACATCTTCATCTACATGTGCTCCATGACGCATCATTTATGAGATTATTTTCAACAATCCTATTTGGTTGGTCTCTGGAGTCTCTGGCAGAGAGCAACACACCCCTGACCCGTGGTTGGCTTTGTTTGGTATTATCAGTGTTACAAACTATGTGTCACATTGTGAATTTAAGAGAAGATACACTGATCTGCTATATTGAAGTGAACCAAGATGAAAACGTCTCCAACGTTCCTCTGCACAGACAGAGGAGTTGTACAACGGCCTGAGCAATGTGTTGACAAAGCCTGGAAGACTGATAGTCCCAAAGAAGATGAAAACACGAGTCAAAGTGGATTGCTGTCTGCCAGGGACTCCACCTAATATTTCTCTCTGAAATCAGGGCGGGCGCCCCGGGTGCTCGGGCCGGCCTCTGCGAGGGCCGGGCTGGTCCCCGTCCCGGGTGCTCGGGCCGGCCCTCTGCGAGGGCCGGGCTGGTCCCCGTCCCGGGTGCTCGGGCCGGCCCTCGCTTTTTCTTTGATTTCCTAAACACATTCTGGATGATGTCTTGACTTAGGGTGCTGATTTCTTGTCCATTTCTTGTCAATCCTGGCCAAGCCACATCCCCAAAAGTATAAAAGTCCGCCCTCAAGTCTACACTTCCTCATTCCTACACATCATGAATCAAAATCACAATCATTTAATCACAGGGCCAACTGTCTACCACAATGTCATCGCACGTGTCTGTACTCTACTCAGGTATATCCAATCAAATCCTATCACTCCGTGTCATATCGTATCGTTACTCATCATATCACGTCATATTGATACTGAATCATATTGGTCTTATAAAATCATATCATATCTTCCATATGGTTTCATCGTATCACACAATATCCTATTGCTCTATATAACGCTGAGTCATGTGATATATTGATTGATTGTGGATAAAGGTCTATGATGTGCCAAGAATTGAGGAATTATTTCAGCTAAGACCAAAGTGTTTTGAAAACCAGCGAAGGGAACCACCATACCGGAATACCTGACTTACCACAGTTTTCCAATCTCTCTTTTGATTCATTTTAAACAATTTATCCTTTCGTCCATCCAAAGTGTTCAGCTTTCGCCATAACAGTACTAAATTACTTCACTTTCAGCTACTGAGGTGCTTCCTCCTACCCAGCTCCTCCTCGCTTTATTTCAACATCAATTTCAAGTCATGCCAAAGTCCTTCTCTTGCTCCCCCTTCTCCTTGATCAGATCAGCATCACCTTCCCCATGAATGGTAAACACATGCGCAGGTCCTTGGTTTGTAAAACTTATGCCTTCTCATCAGTGTTCTTGGGGGTTCTAAAATAATCGGTCCCTCATAGCATCTTGGTTTAAAAACTAAATAGACTTTGCCAGATTGTCTGGCTGGTATTCAAAACATTTTCGTCTTAGCTGAAATAATTCCTCAATTCTTGGCACATCATAGACCTTTATCCACAATCAATCAATCAATTTCGATTGTGTGCAAAGATTAGCCCGTCATTCTACCAGTCAATTAACAATATATATATATCTATATATCTATATATCTATATATCTATCTATATATCTATATATCTATATATATCTATATATATATATATATATATATATATATATATATATATATATATATATATATATATATATATATATATATATATATATATATATATATGTATAGGATAAATAAGTTATGAATTAGAATACATATTGAAGGAATGAATAAGTCAATTAAAAATACCTGGCTCAATGTTAACCAAAGGAGACCAGAAACATATTAAAAAGAACGCCACTCAGAGGACAAAGTTGATTATCTTTGTTGAAGTAAAAATACTCAAATGAGAAACAAGCTACATGAAACAAAAGGGGCTGGAGTTGTCGACAAAAATGGACAAAACAGGAGAAAATGATCAGGCCAACCCACCATGGGCCGTCGCATCCAACACCTCTCCATACGCTGCCTGACCAAAAACTAAGTAAACCAAGGTATAATCAAAACTGAGAGAACAGGACCACCGACAATCTCCAGCCCAAACTAAAACAACAAAACCCAGCAACCTAGTGCTGCTGAGGAACAAAAGAGGGAAAAGGAGAAACAAAAATACCTGTAAATGCAGAAAACAAAGGAGTACAAAGAAACCTCCTGCTCCCCAGGTCTGTGTGTGTGCCCAACCATTGCTTCTCTCTCAGCTCCTCCAAATAGCCCTCCCCTCCCTGGGCGCAGATTACTCTCAGGTGCGCAGCAGAGGAGAGGAAGGAGGAGTACCAGGGAGAAACAGAGAGAGAAACAGGGCCGTACAATAGTCCCTGAGACAGTTAGCCCCTTTCCATGACTCTCCTCTGGTCTCTCCTCTCCCGGGCAGATGTCCTCCAACAATGCTGCTTGAGGTTTGAATTTTATTTGAGTTTTTGTACTGATGTGTCGGCACATTTATCTACTTGATTTTTTTCTCGCTGCTCAGAACCTAAACCATCTAGCAGAAGCCTTTATGAGATTAAACAAGTATTGACAGTCTTTGCATCCAAACATCTTCATCTACATGTGCTCCATGACGCATCATTTATGAGATTATTTTCAACAATCCTATTTGGTTGGTCTCTGGAGTCTCTGGCAGAGAGCAACACACCCCTGACCCGTGGTTGGCTTTGTTTGGTATTATCAGTGTTACAAACTATGTGTCACATTGTGAATTTAAGAGAAGATACACTGATCTGCTATATTGAAGTGAACCAAGATGAAAACGTCTCCAACGTTCCTCTGCACAGACAGAGGAGTTGTACAACGGCCTGAGCAATGTGTTGACAAAGCCTGGAAGACTGATAGTCCCAAAGAAGATGAAAACACGAGTCAAAGTGGATTGCTGTCTGCCAGGGACTCCACCTAATATTTCTCTCTGAAATCAGGGCGGGCGCCCCGGGTGCTCGGGCCGGCCCTCGCTTTTTCTTTGATTTCCTAAACACATTCTGGATGATGTCTTGACTTAGGGTGCTGATTTCTTGTCCATTTCTTGTCAATCCTGGCCAAGCCACATCCCCAAAAGTATAAAAGTCCGCCCTCAAGTCTACACTTCCTCATTCCTACACATCATGAATCAAAATCACAATCATTTAATCACAGGGCCAACTGTCTACCACAATGTCATCGCACGTGTCTGTACTCTACTCAGGTATATCCAATCAAATCCTATCACTCCGTGTCATATCGTATCGTTACTCATCATATCACGTCATATTGATACTGAATCATATTGGTCTTATAAAATCATATCATATCTTCCATATGGTTTCATCGTATCACACAATATCCTATTGCTCTATATAACGCTGAGTCATGTGATATATTGATTGATTGTGGATAAAGGTCTATGATGTGCCAAGAATTGAGGAATTATTTCAGCTAAGACCAAAGTGTTTTGAAAACCAGCGAAGGGAACCACCATACCGGAATACCTGACTTACCACAGTTTTCCAATCTCTCTTTTGATTCATTTTAAACAATTTATCCTTTCGTCCATCCAAAGTGTTCAGCTTTCGCCATAACAGTACTAAATTACTTCACTTTCAGCTACTGAGGTGCTTCCTCCTACCCAGCTCCTCCTCGCTTTATTTCAACATCAATTTCAAGTCATGCCAAAGTCCTTCTCTTGCTCCCCCTTCTCCTTGATCAGATCAGCATCACCTTCCCCATGAATGGTAAACACATGCGCAGGTCCTTGGTTTGTAAAACTTATGCCTTCTCATCAGTGTTCTTGGGGGTTCTAAAATAATCGGTCCCTCATAGCATCTTGGTTTAAAAACTAAATAGACTTTGCCAGATTGTCTGGCTGGTATTCAAAACATTTTCGTCTTAGCTGAAATAATTCCTCAATTCTTGGCACATCATAGACCTTTATCCACAATCAATCAATCAATTTCGATTGTGTGCAAAGATTAGCCCGTCATTCTACCAGTCAATTAACAATATATATATATCTATATATCTATCTATCTATATATCTATCTATCTATATCTATATATCTATATCTATGTATATATATATATATATATATATATGTATAGGATAAATAAGTTATGAATTAGAATACATATTGAAGGAATGAATAAGTCAATTAAAAATACCTGGCTCAATGTTAACCAAAGGAGACCAGAAACATATTAAAAAGAACGCCACTCAGAGGACAAAGTTGATTATCTTTGTTGAAGTAAAAATACTCAAATGAGAAACAAGCTACATGAAACAAAAGGGGCTGGAGTTGTCGACAAAAATGGACAAAACAGGAGAAAATGATCAGGCCAACCCACCATGGGCCGTCGCATCCAACACCTCTCCATACGCTGCCTGACCAAAAACTAAGTAAACCAAGGTATAATCAAAACTGAGAGAACAGGACCACCGACAATCTCCAGCCCAAACTAAAACAACAAAACCCAGCAACCTAGTGCTGCTGAGGAACAAAAGAGGGAAAAGGAGAAACAAAAATACCTGTAAATGCAGAAAACAAAGGAGTACAAAGAAACCTCCTGCTCCCCAGGTCTGTGTGTGTGCCCAACCATTGCTTCTCTCTCAGCTCCTCCAAATAGCCCTCCCCTCCCTGGGCGCAGATTACTCTCAGGTGCGCAGCAGAGGAGAGGAAGGAGGAGTACCAGGGAGAAACAGAGAGAGAAACAGGGCCGTACAATAGTCCCTGAGACAGTTAGCCCCTTTCCATGACTCTCCTCTGGTCTCTCCTCTCCCGGGCAGATGTCCTCCAACAATGCTGCTTGAGGTTTGAATTTTATTTGAGTTTTTGTACTGATGTGTCGGCACATTTATCTACTTGATTTTTTTCTCGCTGCTCAGAACCTAAACCATCTAGCAGAAGCCTTTATGAGATTAAACAAGTATTGACAGTCTTTGCATCCAAACATCTTCATCTACATGTGCTCCATGACGCATCATTTATGAGATTATTTTCAACAATCCTATTTGGTTGGTCTCTGGAGTCTCTGGCAGAGAGCAACACACCCCTGACCCGTGGTTGGCTTTGTTTGGTATTATCAGTGTTACAAACTATGTGTCACATTGTGAATTTAAGAGAAGATACACTGATCTGCTATATTGAAGTGAACCAAGATGAAAACGTCTCCAACGTTCCTCTGCACAGACAGAGGAGTTGTACAACGGCCTGAGCAATGTGTTGACAAAGCCTGGAAGACTGATAGTCCCAAAGAAGATGAAAACACGAGTCAAAGTGGATTGCTGTCTGCCAGGGACTCCACCTAATATTTCTCTCTGAAATCAGGGCGGGCGTCCCGGGTGCTCGGGCCGGCCCTCTGCGAGGGCCGGGCTGGTCCCCGTCCCGGGTGCTCGGGCCGGCCCTCTGCGAGGGCCGGGCTGGTCCCCGTCCCGGGTGCTCGGGCCGGCCCTCGCTTTTTCTTTGTTTTCCTAAACACATTCTGGATGATGTCTTGACTTAGGGTGCTGATTTCTTGTCCATTTCTTGTCAATCCTGGCCAAGCCACATCCCCAAAAGTATAAAAGTCCGCCCTCAAGTCTACACTTCCTCATTCCTACACATCATGAATCAAAATCACAATCATTTAATCACAGGGCCAACTGTCTACCACAATGTCATCGCACGTGTCTGTACTCTACTCAGGTATATCCAATCAAATCCTATCACTCCGTGTCATATCGTATCGTTACTCATCATATCACGTCATATTGATACTGAATCATATTGGTCTTATAAAATCATATCATATCTTCCATATGGTTTCATCGTATCACACAATATCCTATTGCTCTATATAACGCTGAGTCATGTGATATATTGATTGATTGTGGATAAAGGTCTATGATGTGCCAAGAATTGAGGAATTATTTCAGCTAAGACCAAAGTGTTTTGAAAACCAGCGAAGGGAACCACCATACCGGAATACCTGACTTACCACAGTTTTCCAATCTCTCTTTTGATTCATTTTAAACAATTTATCCTTTCGTCCATCCAAAGTGTTCAGCTTTCGCCATAACAGTACTAAATTACTTCACTTTCAGCTACTGAGGTGCTTCCTCCTACCCAGCTCCTCCTCGCTTTATTTCAACATCAATTTCAAGTCATGCCAAAGTCCTTCTCTTGCTCCCCCTTCTCCTTGATCAGATCAGCATCACCTTCCCCATGAATGGTAAACACATGCGCAGGTCCTTGGTTTGTAAAACTTATGCCTTCTCATCAGTGTTCTTGGGGGTTCTAAAATAATCGGTCCCTCATAGCATCTTGGTTTAAAAACTAAATAGACTTTGCCAGATTGTCTGGCTGGTATTCAAAACATTTTCGTCTTAGCTGAAATAATTCCTCAATTCTTGGCACATCATAGACCTTTATCCACAATCAATCAATCAATTTCGATTGTGTGCAAAGATTAGCCCGTCATTCTACCAGTCAATTAACAATATATATATATCTATATATCTATCTATCTATATATCTATCTATCTATATCTATATATCTATATCTATGTATATATATATATATATATATATATATGTATAGGATAAATAAGTTATGAATTAGAATACATATTGAAGGAATGAATAAGTCAATTAAAAATACCTGGCTCAATGTTAACCAAAGGAGACCAGAAACATATTAAAAAGAACGCCACTCAGAGGACAAAGTTGATTATCTTTGTTGAAGTAAAAATACTCAAATGAGAAACAAGCTACATGAAACAAAAGGGGCTGGAGTTGTCGACAAAAATGGACAAAACAGGAGAAAATGATCAGGCCAACCCACCATGGGCCGTCGCATCCAACACCTCTCCATACGCTGCCTGACCAAAAACTAAGTAAACCAAGGTATAATCAAAACTGAGAGAACAGGACCACCGACAATCTCCAGCCCAAACTAAAACAACAAAACCCAGCAACCTAGTGCTGCTGAGGAACAAAAGAGGGAAAAGGAGAAACAAAAATACCTGTAAATGCAGAAAACAAAGGAGTACAAAGAAACCTCCTGCTCCCCAGGTCTGTGTGTGTGCCCAACCATTGCTTCTCTCTCAGCTCCTCCAAATAGCCCTCCCCTCCCTGGGCGCAGATTACTCTCAGGTGCGCAGCAGAGGAGAGGAAGGAGGAGTACCAGGGAGAAACAGAGAGAGAAACAGGGCCGTACAATAGTCCCTGAGACAGTTAGCCCCTTTCCATGACTCTCCTCTGGTCTCTCCTCTCCCGGGCAGATGTCCTCCAACAATGCTGCTTGAGGTTTGAATTTTATTTGAGTTTTTGTACTGATGTGTCGGCACATTTATCTACTTGATTTTTTTCTCGCTGCTCAGAACCTAAACCATCTAGCAGAAGCCTTTATGAGATTAAACAAGTATTGACAGTCTTTGCATCCAAACATCTTCATCTACATGTGCTCCATGACGCATCATTTATGAGATTATTTTCAACAATCCTATTTGGTTGGTCTCTGGAGTCTCTGGCAGAGAGCAACACACCCCTGACCCGTGGTTGGCTTTGTTTGGTATTATCAGTGTTACAAACTATGTGTCACATTGTGAATTTAAGAGAAGATACACTGATCTGCTATATTGAAGTGAACCAAGATGAAAACGTCTCCAACGTTCCTCTGCACAGACAGAGGAGTTGTACAACGGCCTGAGCAATGTGTTGACAAAGCCTGGAAGACTGATAGTCCCAAAGAAGATGAAAACACGAGTCAAAGTGGATTGCTGTCTGCCAGGGACTCCACCTAATATTTCTCTCTGAAATCAGGGCGGGCGCCCCGGGTGCTCGGGCCGGCCCTCGCTTTTTCTTTGATTTCCTAAACACATTCTGGATGATGTCTTGACTTAGGGTGCTGATTTCTTGTCCATTTCTTGTCAATCCTGGCCAAGCCACATCCCCAAAAGTATAAAAGTCCGCCCTCAAGTCTACACTTCCTCATTCCTACACATCATGAATCAAAATCACAATCATTTAATCACAGGGCCAACTGTCTACCACAATGTCATCGCACGTGTCTGTACTCTACTCAGGTATATCCAATCAAATCCTATCACTCCGTGTCATATCGTATCGTTACTCATCATATCACGTCATATTGATACTGAATCATATTGGTCTTATAAAATCATATCATATCTTCCATATGGTTTCATCGTATCACACAATATCCTATTGCTCTATATAACGCTGAGTCATGTGATATATTGATTGATTGTGGATAAAGGTCTATGATGTGCCAAGAATTGAGGAATTATTTCAGCTAAGACCAAAGTGTTTTGAAAACCAGCGAAGGGAACCACCATACCGGAATACCTGACTTACCACAGTTTTCCAATCTCTCTTTTGATTCATTTTAAACAATTTATCCTTTCGTCCATCCAAAGTGTTCAGCTTTCGCCATAACAGTACTAAATTACTTCACTTTCAGCTACTGAGGTGCTTCCTCCTACCCAGCTCCTCCTCGCTTTATTTCAACATCAATTTCAAGTCATGCCAAAGTCCTTCTCTTGCTCCCCCTTCTCCTTGATCAGATCAGCATCACCTTCCCCATGAATGGTAAACACATGCGCAGGTCCTTGGTTTGTAAAACTTATGCCTTCTCATCAGTGTTCTTGGGGGTTCTAAAATAATCGGTCCCTCATAGCATCTTGGTTTAAAAACTAAATAGACTTTGCCAGATTGTCTGGCTGGTATTCAAAACATTTTCGTCTTAGCTGAAATAATTCCTCAATTCTTGGCACATCATAGACCTTTATCCACAATCAATCAATCAATTTCGATTGTGTGCAAAGATTAGCCCGTCATTCTACCAGTCAATTAACAATATATATATATCTATATATCTATCTATCTATATATCTATCTATCTATATCTATATATCTATATCTATGTATATATATATATATATATATATATGTATAGGATAAATAAGTTATGAATTAGAATACATATTGAAGGAATGAATAAGTCAATTAAAAATACCTGGCTCAATGTTAACCAAAGGAGACCAGAAACATATTAAAAAGAACGCCACTCAGAGGACAAAGTTGATTATCTTTGTTGAAGTAAAAATACTCAAATGAGAAACAAGCTACATGAAACAAAAGGGGCTGGAGTTGTCGACAAAAATGGACAAAACAGGAGAAAATGATCAGGCCAACCCACCATGGGCCGTCGCATCCAACACCTCTCCATACGCTGCCTGACCAAAAACTAAGTAAACCAAGGTATAATCAAAACTGAGAGAACAGGACCACCGACAATCTCCAGCCCAAACTAAAACAACAAAACCCAGCAACCTAGTGCTGCTGAGGAACAAAAGAGGGAAAAGGAGAAACAAAAATACCTGTAAATGCAGAAAACAAAGGAGTACAAAGAAACCTCCTGCTCCCCAGGTCTGTGTGTGTGCCCAACCATTGCTTCTCTCTCAGCTCCTCCAAATAGCCCTCCCCTCCCTGGGCGCAGATTACTCTCAGGTGCGCAGCAGAGGAGAGGAAGGAGGAGTACCAGGGAGAAACAGAGAGAGAAACAGGGCCGTACAATAGTCCCTGAGACAGTTAGCCCCTTTCCATGACTCTCCTCTGGTCTCTCCTCTCCCGGGCAGATGTCCTCCAACAATGCTGCTTGAGGTTTGAATTTTATTTGAGTTTTTGTACTGATGTGTCGGCACATTTATCTACTTGATTTTTTTCTCGCTGCTCAGAACCTAAACCATCTAGCAGAAGCCTTTATGAGATTAAACAAGTATTGACAGTCTTTGCATCCAAACATCTTCATCTACATGTGCTCCATGACGCATCATTTATGAGATTATTTTCAACAATCCTATTTGGTTGGTCTCTGGAGTCTCTGGCAGAGAGCAACACACCCCTGACCCGTGGTTGGCTTTGTTTGGTATTATCAGTGTTACAAACTATGTGTCACATTGTGAATTTAAGAGAAGATACACTGATCTGCTATATTGAAGTGAACCAAGATGAAAACGTCTCCAACGTTCCTCTGCACAGACAGAGGAGTTGTACAACGGCCTGAGCAATGTGTTGACAAAGCCTGGAAGACTGATAGTCCCAAAGAAGATGAAAACACGAGTCAAAGTGGATTGCTGTCTGCCAGGGACTCCACCTAATATTTCTCTCTGAAATCAGGGCGGGCGCCCCGGGTGCTCGGGCCGGCCCTCGCTTTTTCTTTGATTTCCTAAACACATTCTGGATGATGTCTTGACTTAGGGTGCTGATTTCTTGTCCATTTCTTGTCAATCCTGGCCAAGCCACATCCCCAAAAGTATAAAAGTCCGCCCTCAAGTCTACACTTCCTCATTCCTACACATCATGAATCAAAATCACAATCATTTAATCACAGGGCCAACTGTCTACCACAATGTCATCGCACGTGTCTGTACTCTACTCAGGTATATCCAATCAAATCCTATCACTCCGTGTCATATCGTATCGTTACTCATCATATCACGTCATATTGATACTGAATCATATTGGTCTTATAAAATCATATCATATCTTCCATATGGTTTCATCGTATCACACAATATCCTATTGCTCTATATAACGCTGAGTCATGTGATATATTGATTGATTGTGGATAAAGGTCTATGATGTGCCAAGAATTGAGGAATTATTTCAGCTAAGACCAAAGTGTTTTGAAAACCAGCGAAGGGAACCACCATACCGGAATACCTGACTTACCACAGTTTTCCAATCTCTCTTTTGATTCATTTTAAACAATTTATCCTTTCGTCCATCCAAAGTGTTCAGCTTTCGCCATAACAGTACTAAATTACTTCACTTTCAGCTACTGAGGTGCTTCCTCCTACCCAGCTCCTCCTCGCTTTATTTCAACATCAATTTCAAGTCATGCCAAAGTCCTTCTCTTGCTCCCCCTTCTCCTTGATCAGATCAGCATCACCTTCCCCATGAATGGTAAACACATGCGCAGGTCCTTGGTTTGTAAAACTTATGCCTTCTCATCAGTGTTCTTGGGGGTTCTAAAATAATCGGTCCCTCATAGCATCTTGGTTTAAAAACTAAATAGACTTTGCCAGATTGTCTGGCTGGTATTCAAAACATTTTCGTCTTAGCTGAAATAATTCCTCAATTCTTGGCACATCATAGACCTTTATCCACAATCAATCAATCAATTTCGATTGTGTGCAAAGATTAGCCCGTCATTCTACCAGTCAATTAACAATATATATATATCTATATATCTATCTATCTATATATCTATCTATCTATATCTATATATCTATATCTATGTATATATATATATATATATATATATATGTATAGGATAAATAAGTTATGAATTAGAATACATATTGAAGGAATGAATAAGTCAATTAAAAATACCTGGCTCAATGTTAACCAAAGGAGACCAGAAACATATTAAAAAGAACGCCACTCAGAGGACAAAGTTGATTATCTTTGTTGAAGTAAAAATACTCAAATGAGAAACAAGCTACATGAAACAAAAGGGGCTGGAGTTGTCGACAAAAATGGACAAAACAGGAGAAAATGATCAGGCCAACCCACCATGGGCCGTCGCATCCAACACCTCTCCATACGCTGCCTGACCAAAAACTAAGTAAACCAAGGTATAATCAAAACTGAGAGAACAGGACCACCGACAATCTCCAGCCCAAACTAAAACAACAAAACCCAGCAACCTAGTGCTGCTGAGGAACAAAAGAGGGAAAAGGAGAAACAAAAATACCTGTAAATGCAGAAAACAAAGGAGTACAAAGAAACCTCCTGCTCCCCAGGTCTGTGTGTGTGCCCAACCATTGCTTCTCTCTCAGCTCCTCCAAATAGCCCTCCCCTCCCTGGGCGCAGATTACTCTCAGGTGCGCAGCAGAGGAGAGGAAGGAGGAGTACCAGGGAGAAACAGAGAGAGAAACAGGGCCGTACAATAGTCCCTGAGACAGTTAGCCCCTTTCCATGACTCTCCTCTGGTCTCTCCTCTCCCGGGCAGATGTCCTCCAACAATGCTGCTTGAGGTTTGAATTTTATTTGAGTTTTTGTACTGATGTGTCGGCACATTTATCTACTTGATTTTTTTCTCGCTGCTCAGAACCTAAACCATCTAGCAGAAGCCTTTATGAGATTAAACAAGTATTGACAGTCTTTGCATCCAAACATCTTCATCTACATGTGCTCCATGACGCATCATTTATGAGATTATTTTCAACAATCCTATTTGGTTGGTCTCTGGAGTCTCTGGCAGAGAGCAACACACCCCTGACCCGTGGTTGGCTTTGTTTGGTATTATCAGTGTTACAAACTATGTGTCACATTGTGAATTTAAGAGAAGATACACTGATCTGCTATATTGAAGTGAACCAAGATGAAAACGTCTCCAACGTTCCTCTGCACAGACAGAGGAGTTGTACAACGGCCTGAGCAATGTGTTGACAAAGCCTGGAAGACTGATAGTCCCAAAGAAGATGAAAACACGAGTCAAAGTGGATTGCTGTCTGCCAGGGACTCCACCTAATATTTCTCTCTGAAATCAGGGCGGGCGCCCCGGGTGCTCGGGCCGGCCCTCGCTTTTTCTTTGATTTCCTAAACACATTCTGGATGATGTCTTGACTTAGGGTGCTGATTTCTTGTCCATTTCTTGTCAATCCTGGCCAAGCCACATCCCCAAAAGTATAAAAGTCCGCCCTCAAGTCTACACTTCCTCATTCCTACACATCATGAATCAAAATCACAATCATTTAATCACAGGGCCAACTGTCTACCACAATGTCATCGCACGTGTCTGTACTCTACTCAGGTATATCCAATCAAATCCTATCACTCCGTGTCATATCGTATCGTTACTCATCATATCACGTCATATTGATACTGAATCATATTGGTCTTATAAAATCATATCATATCTTCCATATGGTTTCATCGTATCACACAATATCCTATTGCTCTATATAACGCTGAGTCATGTGATATATTGATTGATTGTGGATAAAGGTCTATGATGTGCCAAGAATTGAGGAATTATTTCAGCTAAGACCAAAGTGTTTTGAAAACCAGCGAAGGGAACCACCATACCGGAATACCTGACTTACCACAGTTTTCCAATCTCTCTTTTGATTCATTTTAAACAATTTATCCTTTCGTCCATCCAAAGTGTTCAGCTTTCGCCATAACAGTACTAAATTACTTCACTTTCAGCTACTGAGGTGCTTCCTCCTACCCAGCTCCTCCTCGCTTTATTTCAACATCAATTTCAAGTCATGCCAAAGTCCTTCTCTTGCTCCCCCTTCTCCTTGATCAGATCAGCATCACCTTCCCCATGAATGGTAAACACATGCGCAGGTCCTTGGTTTGTAAAACTTATGCCTTCTCATCAGTGTTCTTGGGGGTTCTAAAATAATCGGTCCCTCATAGCATCTTGGTTTAAAAACTAAATAGACTTTGCCAGATTGTCTGGCTGGTATTCAAAACATTTTCGTCTTAGCTGAAATAATTCCTCAATTCTTGGCACATCATAGACCTTTATCCACAATCAATCAATCAATTTCGATTGTGTGCAAAGATTAGCCCGTCATTCTACCAGTCAATTAACAATATATATATATCTATATATCTATCTATCTATATATCTATCTATCTATATCTATATATCTATATCTATGTATATATATATATATATATATATATGTATAGGATAAATAAGTTATGAATTAGAATACATATTGAAGGAATGAATAAGTCAATTAAAAATACCTGGCTCAATGTTAACCAAAGGAGACCAGAAACATATTAAAAAGAACGCCACTCAGAGGACAAAGTTGATTATCTTTGTTGAAGTAAAAATACTCAAATGAGAAACAAGCTACATGAAACAAAAGGGGCTGGAGTTGTCGACAAAAATGGACAAAACAGGAGAAAATGATCAGGCCAACCCACCATGGGCCGTCGCATCCAACACCTCTCCATACGCTGCCTGACCAAAAACTAAGTAAACCAAGGTATAATCAAAACTGAGAGAACAGGACCACCGACAATCTCCAGCCCAAACTAAAACAACAAAACCCAGCAACCTAGTGCTGCTGAGGAACAAAAGAGGGAAAAGGAGAAACAAAAATACCTGTAAATGCAGAAAACAAAGGAGTACAAAGAAACCTCCTGCTCCCCAGGTCTGTGTGTGTGCCCAACCATTGCTTCTCTCTCAGCTCCTCCAAATAGCCCTCCCCTCCCTGGGCGCAGATTACTCTCAGGTGCGCAGCAGAGGAGAGGAAGGAGGAGTACCAGGGAGAAACAGAGAGAGAAACAGGGCCGTACAATAGTCCCTGAGACAGTTAGCCCCTTTCCATGACTCTCCTCTGGTCTCTCCTCTCCCGGGCAGATGTCCTCCAACAATGCTGCTTGAGGTTTGAATTTTATTTGAGTTTTTGTACTGATGTGTCGGCACATTTATCTACTTGATTTTTTTCTCGCTGCTCAGAACCTAAACCATCTAGCAGAAGCCTTTATGAGATTAAACAAGTATTGACAGTCTTTGCATCCAAACATCTTCATCTACATGTGCTCCATGACGCATCATTTATGAGATTATTTTCAACAATCCTATTTGGTTGGTCTCTGGAGTCTCTGGCAGAGAGCAACACACCCCTGACCCGTGGTTGGCTTTGTTTGGTATTATCAGTGTTACAAACTATGTGTCACATTGTGAATTTAAGAGAAGATACACTGATCTGCTATATTGAAGTGAACCAAGATGAAAACGTCTCCAACGTTCCTCTGCACAGACAGAGGAGTTGTACAACGGCCTGAGCAATGTGTTGACAAAGCCTGGAAGACTGATAGTCCCAAAGAAGATGAAAACACGAGTCAAAGTGGATTGCTGTCTGCCAGGGACTCCACCTAATATTTCTCTCTGAAATCAGGGCGGGCGCCCCGGGTGCTCGGGCCGGCCCTCTGCGAGGGCCGGGCTGGTCCCCGTCCCGGGTGCTCGGGCCGGCCCTCTGCGAGGGCCGGGCTGGTCCCCGTCCCGGGTGCTCGGGCCGGCCCTCTGCGAGGGCCGGGCTGGTCCCCGTCCCGGGTGCTCGGGCCGGCCCTCGCTTTTTCTTTGATTTCCTAAACACATTCTGGATGATGTCTTGACTTAGGGTGCTGATTTCTTGTCCATTTCTTGTCAATCCTGGCCAAGCCACATCCCCAAAAGTATAAAAGTCCGCCCTCAAGTCTACACTTCCTCATTCCTACACATCATGAATCAAAATCACAATCATTTAATCACAGGGCCAACTGTCTACCACAATGTCATCGCACGTGTCTGTACTCTACTCAGGTATATCCAATCAAATCCTATCACTCCGTGTCATATCGTATCGTTACTCATCATATCACGTCATATTGATACTGAATCATATTGGTCTTATAAAATCATATCATATCTTCCATATGGTTTCATCGTATCACACAATATCCTATTGCTCTATATAACGCTGAGTCATGTGATATATTGATTGATTGTGGATAAAGGTCTATGATGTGCCAAGAATTGAGGAATTATTTCAGCTAAGACCAAAGTGTTTTGAAAACCAGCGAAGGGAACCACCATACCGGAATACCTGACTTACCACAGTTTTCCAATCTCTCTTTTGATTCATTTTAAACAATTTATCCTTTCGTCCATCCAAAGTGTTCAGCTTTCGCCATAACAGTACTAAATTACTTCACTTTCAGCTACTGAGGTGCTTCCTCCTACCCAGCTCCTCCTCGCTTTATTTCAACATCAATTTCAAGTCATGCCAAAGTCCTTCTCTTGCTCCCCCTTCTCCTTGATCAGATCAGCATCACCTTCCCCATGAATGGTAAACACATGCGCAGGTCCTTGGTTTGTAAAACTTATGCCTTCTCATCAGTGTTCTTGGGGGTTCTAAAATAATCGGTCCCTCATAGCATCTTGGTTTAAAAACTAAATAGACTTTGCCAGATTGTCTGGCTGGTATTCAAAACATTTTCGTCTTAGCTGAAATAATTCCTCAATTCTTGGCACATCATAGACCTTTATCCACAATCAATCAATCAATTTCGATTGTGTGCAAAGATTAGCCCGTCATTCTACCAGTCAATTAACAATATATATATATCTATATATCTATCTATCTATATATCTATCTATATATCTATATATCTATATATATATATCTATATATATATATATATATATATATATATATATATATATATATATATATATATATATATATATATATATATATATATATATGTATAGGATAAATAAGTTATGAATTAGAATACATATTGAAGGAATGAATAAGTCAATTAAAAATACCTGGCTCAATGTTAACCAAAGGAGACCAGAAACATATTAAAAAGAACGCCACTCAGAGGACAAAGTTGATTATCTTTGTTGAAGTAAAAATACTCAAATGAGAAACAAGCTACATGAAACAAAAGGGGCTGGAGTTGTCGACAAAAATGGACAAAACAGGAGAAAATGATCAGGCCAACCCACCATGGGCCGTCGCATCCAACACCTCTCCATACGCTGCCTGACCAAAAACTAAGTAAACCAAGGTATAATCAAAACTGAGAGAACAGGACCACCGACAATCTCCAGCCCAAACTAAAACAACAAAACCCAGCAACCTAGTGCTGCTGAGGAACAAAAGAGGGAAAAGGAGAAACAAAAATACCTGTAAATGCAGAAAACAAAGGAGTACAAAGAAACCTCCTGCTCCCCAGGTCTGTGTGTGTGCCCAACCATTGCTTCTCTCTCAGCTCCTCCAAATAGCCCTCCCCTCCCTGGGCGCAGATTACTCTCAGGTGCGCAGCAGAGGAGAGGAAGGAGGAGTACCAGGGAGAAACAGAGAGAGAAACAGGGCCGTACAATAGTCCCTGAGACAGTTAGCCCCTTTCCATGACTCTCCTCTGGTCTCTCCTCTCCCGGGCAGATGTCCTCCAACAATGCTGCTTGAGGTTTGAATTTTATTTGAGTTTTTGTACTGATGTGTCGGCACATTTATCTACTTGATTTTTTTCTCGCTGCTCAGAACCTAAACCATCTAGCAGAAGCCTTTATGAGATTAAACAAGTATTGACAGTCTTTGCATCCAAACATCTTCATCTACATGTGCTCCATGACGCATCATTTATGAGATTATTTTCAACAATCCTATTTGGTTGGTCTCTGGAGTCTCTGGCAGAGAGCAACACACCCCTGACCCGTGGTTGGCTTTGTTTGGTATTATCAGTGTTACAAACTATGTGTCACATTGTGAATTTAAGAGAAGATACACTGATCTGCTATATTGAAGTGAACCAAGATGAAAACGTCTCCAACGTTCCTCTGCACAGACAGAGGAGTTGTACAACGGCCTGAGCAATGTGTTGACAAAGCCTGGAAGACTGATAGTCCCAAAGAAGATGAAAACACGAGTCAAAGTGGATTGCTGTCTGCCAGGGACTCCACCTAATATTTCTCTCTGAAATCAGGGCGGGCGCCCCGGGTGCTCGGGCCGGCCCTCGCTTTTTCTTTGATTTCCTAAACACATTCTGGATGATGTCTTGACTTAGGGTGCTGATTTCTTGTCCATTTCTTGTCAATCCTGGCCAAGCCACATCCCCAAAAGTATAAAAGTCCGCCCTCAAGTCTACACTTCCTCATTCCTACACATCATGAATCAAAATCACAATCATTTAATCACAGGGCCAACTGTCTACCACAATGTCATCGCACGTGTCTGTACTCTACTCAGGTATATCCAATCAAATCCTATCACTCCGTGTCATATCGTATCGTTACTCATCATATCACGTCATATTGATACTGAATCATATTGGTCTTATAAAATCATATCATATCTTCCATATGGTTTCATCGTATCACACAATATCCTATTGCTCTATATAACGCTGAGTCATGTGATATATTGATTGATTGTGGATAAAGGTCTATGATGTGCCAAGAATTGAGGAATTATTTCAGCTAAGACCAAAGTGTTTTGAAAACCAGCGAAGGGAACCACCATACCGGAATACCTGACTTACCACAGTTTTCCAATCTCTCTTTTGATTCATTTTAAACAATTTATCCTTTCGTCCATCCAAAGTGTTCAGCTTTCGCCATAACAGTACTAAATTACTTCACTTTCAGCTACTGAGGTGCTTCCTCCTACCCAGCTCCTCCTCGCTTTATTTCAACATCAATTTCAAGTCATGCCAAAGTCCTTCTCTTGCTCCCCCTTCTCCTTGATCAGATCAGCATCACCTTCCCCATGAATGGTAAACACATGCGCAGGTCCTTGGTTTGTAAAACTTATGCCTTCTCATCAGTGTTCTTGGGGGTTCTAAAATAATCGGTCCCTCATAGCATCTTGGTTTAAAAACTAAATAGACTTTGCCAGATTGTCTGGCTGGTATTCAAAACATTTTCGTCTTAGCTGAAATAATTCCTCAATTCTTGGCACATCATAGACCTTTATCCACAATCAATCAATCAATTTCGATTGTGTGCAAAGATTAGCCCGTCATTCTACCAGTCAATTAACAATATATATATATCTATATATCTATCTATCTATATATCTATCTATCTATATATCTATATCTATATATCTATATATATATATATATATATATATATATGTATAGGATAAATAAGTTATGAATTAGAATACATATTGAAGGAATGAATAAGTCAATTAAAAATACCTGG